>JBAMJV010002662.1:0-27043 GCA_037951105.1 Echinarachnius parma
TGAGAGCATTATCATACTGATCTGTATAATACAGGCATGAAGCTTGTCTATTTCATGTGTCCCCTGCAATTTTAACCATAGTTACCTAGAGAAATGTCATGTTAAAGACTGCCCAAATGTTTGACCAAGGGTAACTTCAGGTTTTGAAGATCTTTGGACTACGGTATAATTCTTGACAAGAATTTATACCATTTTCATGCTGAAATAAGGGCACAAACTGTGATTTTGACTAATAAAGCTTTGCCATGGAATTCCCCATTTTGTTACTTTTGGATGAAAATAACACCTATAACGTTCACAATTTGTCTTCATTTATACTCTTTATTGAGATGAAGATAGAAAAGGTCACATTTGTAATGAAAAATTATGCCATCTTATGAATATAGCGTTTTAGATTATGCTTATCAACATTTATATGGTTGAGTGGATGTTCCATTTTTGCTATTTTTGAAAACAGACCTTGGTGTGGTTAATTGACCGTGACAAGTCATGCATGAATGATTTCATCTGGATTTCATGCGAATATTGAAGAGGGTAATTTTATCTTTAATTTGATATACAATATCATATATTTTATCGTTAATGAATATGAAATATTTGGTCTCATACAAGTGTCCAGTTTCTTTTTTTGCGGAGTATATATGTTGCAGACAACACCAATGCGTTCATGCAACGACAATCCATCATCTATGGTCACTCCTATATCTTGATTACCTATTTTAACACTAATTTAAAATAATTTCCAATATTTTGTTTATAAAAGACGACTTTTTTGTTTTATTTAAATTAAAGACCAATCAATTTACAAGTAACCAATAAAAACTTCTCGAAAGCTTCTCTTTCATCAAAGTATGGGGATTTTCATGATCATGAACACAATTGCTCCATCTGCAAGCTGAATGAAATTTAACAGTTCAGAAATGTTACATAAATCATTCATATTAACTATAAAAAAGAGGTCCCTGGGACACTCCACATTTGATTTGTCTCATTTCCTACGTACACTCATTATCACAACATATTGTTTTCGATCTAACAAATAACTTGTACACCAATCTACTAATACACCTCTAATTCCATATTATTTATTAATTCATTAACTAAAGTACAATGATCAAGAGTGTAGAACGCCTTACTGAGGTCAAGGAACAGGCCTAACATAATTCGTTTGTTATCAAAACAAAAATTTACTTCATGAATAAACTCAAGTAAAGCTGAAAATGTGGAGTGCCCCGGTCTAAATCCATATTGATTCTGAGAAATAATACTACATTCATTCAAAAAACATATCAGTCGGTTATAAAAGAATTTTTTTTCTAACATCTTCGAAAAAACAGGGATCACTGAAATGGGTCTATAATTGCAGACATTATTTTCGAATCCACCTTTATATAGCGGAATAACTCTTGCAATTTAATTTGTTCAGGAAATATGCCACTTGCTAAGGATAAATTTAGAAATCTTACACAATGGAATATATATAATATGAGTGATAAGTTTAACAACAGAAATATGCATATCATCAAATCCAGGGCTGGAATAATTATTATGGTGACATCATGGGCGTCGATCTGTCATTGATACCCATTGATCAGGGGGGGATGATCCATTCATTAACCCCCCCCCCCCCCCTGATGAATGGGTATTACGTAAGTATCGACGCCCATGGGTGACATACAGTATCAATGATTTTTTTACATGTCACAGGTGGAAAAAACGCAGATTTGTTATTGTTTTCAATGTATGTCATGCAGTCTTCTTCAGATGATTGCACATTTACCCCTTGAAAAAAAAAAAAATCACAAAATAAGCATTAAAAACGTAAGAAATGTGTTCTTTATGCTGTATAGTATGATCTTCAAATAGTTTTTCTGTTATAATTTTTATATTATTCCTCTTATTACCCAGAATGCTTTGCAATATTTTCTATGTGTGCTTCATATTACCATTAGCACTATCAAACTTCGGTTTAAAATATGTATTTCAGATTTCTTAATTGCATTACTCACAACATGTCTATAATATATCTGGTCTATATTCTGCACGATTAAGTTAATATTGTTTTTATAATAATTTATTATTGCACATTTTGCGTAATCTTTTAGAAAACCATGATTTTTTTGTTTATTCTTTTTGTTCCACCTGCAACAAATGTAATATGAATATAATCATTATAAAATTGCAAGAATTGTTTTAAAAAGCAATCATAATTGTGATTCTGATCATTGTCTAATATCCATTTCCAGTACCCATCTTGTGATTGAGGTAGAGTAAGTATGCAATGTGTATACAATTAGATCGTGCGTCAATTTAACGTAGATATTGAGTATAATACGGGTCATAATTCACATTCGAGCAATACTTATGTAGGTATGAAATGGGTATCCATATCGATCAATACTACGAGTCGTATAGTATTTCACAATTTCGTCTTGAGAAACCGGAAATTTGACAATGCTTATATGCTTACAGATCAACAACTGTGACCAATGAATTCGAATTGTATTTGACAATTAAATTTGACAAATTACTAAAAATGGGTGAACTTAGAATTGTCACATTCCAGGATCCTCGGGACGAAATTAAAGTACACATTTATTAAATTGAATAACAACAGTTTAAAGGGATAGTTGAGTTTTGGGAGAGAGGGCGCTAGACTACTTTTTTTTTGTGAGGTAATGGACGGGAAAACCTATAATAACAATAATTGTTCAAACGAAATTATACAAAATAATCACTTATCGAGTGCCTGTAATTATCTTGTAATTTTAAATGTATAAGTAACATACAATAAGTACCTACCTCATTAAATCGTTAAATACCCCATTAAATACCCCTATCGTTACAATTGTAATCTTTCAAATTTGACAATCAGTTTTTCATTACCTCACAAAAAAATTATTTGTTTAAGCGCCCTCTTTACCAAAACTTCACAACCCCTTTAATTTATTTCTAAGTTAAGTACATTAAATGATTACAACATAATTATGTACAATACGCACATGATTACTATATCCATAACTTGATATTTACATTATTAATATATAATTATCTACATGACTATAATAATGGCGAACATTAAAAACATTACGATATAACAGGTATTATCATTTTATTGCTCACGCTGTTGCAATATCATACTTTTTACCAGATTTTGCAATCTGTTTTTTAAGCTCAAATTTACTTGACTGCGCAGTAGGCATTTTTGAAGCCTTTACAGCCTTTACAGCCTCGTATTTGGTTATGTTCTGACCAAATATATATTCTGATATCCGAAAAGAGCCCGTTGTCGTTCAGACGAGTGTGCATGCTTATTGAGGTTCCCGGAATATCAAAGGGATCAAATAACTTTGTCTGACATTGCAAATCTACCAAAGGGTTGATAAAATGTGTTTTTCTCTTATCTGATAGGCCCTATGAGAGATCTGTGAAAACGATTTATGAGCAAAAATGCAAAGTGATATTCGCTCACTCATTGTACTAACTTAGCTCACAGTTTGAATTATCCCTATAGATAATAGCTAATTTTACATTTCCATTATATAAATATGACTCGGCGTGGGATCCAATTTCAAGCAGTTTGTTTATCACTGATCAAATCATCACATACACATACACACACAATGCAAACACACACACACACACACGCACAACCCCCCCCCCCCCCCCCCCCCCACCACACACACACACAAACATAAACAGACGCACACACACACACACACACACACACACACACACACACATACGCACACACACGCACTTTACGTCAATAGAGAGATCACCTTGACCATGTTGACAATGAAGGTAATTTTAAGCCACATCAACGGTTATTAATAACCAATATTTGATTTTGACAAATTATTATAATTAAATAAAGATTGCGTGATGTGTATTTCAAATTTAATATCAGTTATAAATGTTTTCTCTCCAGTTGATACTCAACTACAATTAATTGGTCTCTCAGTGATTTGTATATGTACGCAAAAGGGGAAAAATTACAGATATGCATCATAGGAGAGGGAGAGAGATATACATACGGATAGAGGAGAGGGGACAGATATTAACACGTAGAGCTTGGACGTAGGGACTAATTTTATTTATCTTATTTGTATTATTATTTGTTTATTTTATTTATTTAAATATTAAATACCGATGTCCAAATTTTTTTCCCAGATAAGCAAACACAAATCAAAATGTTATTATGATTTAACTGCATTGGAATGATGTAACTGTTATCACTTTGCCCGAAAATGACATGCTTTGGCCCGAATATAATTAGTTTTTTTGCCCGACTGTGGATGTTTGAAATACTCCAGGGTGGCTGCAGCTCTCTCCCAAGCCCCATCGCCGAGGCCGCCCCCCCCCCCCCCCCCCCGCCTCATACGCATATGCGACAGAGAGGTGGGAATCAGAAGAAAGAGAGGTTAGATTAATTATGTATTGAAATCCGAGCTGACAGTTGTCTCCACACGCATCGTAATTATCTCACAATATCGATCAATCAGAACACTGATAATTCAAAATTAATGTTCGATCTAATAAAGTCAGCGAAGAATAGCCTTGTATACGACGAGGTCGTGACCTATTAAATTGGGATGTTGTCTTCGATTCGAAAGTGCATGACGCAACTCGCGTGACCCAGCTTGCGTGACCCAACTTGCGTGACCAGTCTTCAATGCGAAGGTCGTGTCCATCAATGCACCTATCCGGCTAGTGTGTCTCTAGGCTGAACTCTTGGTAAAAAAAATAACCTATTCATCTCATTTTGGGCCAGAGGCATAGGCGTACCCAGGGGAGGGGGGTTGTGGGGTTCAACACCCCCCCCCCCCCCCCCCTTGACCCAAAGTGGCTGTTTTGGGGTGTTTGAACCGCCCTTTTCAAATTTTAGCCGGTTTCGAGACAACTTTTAAGAGGTCTCGACCGTCTAAAACCTGGTCTTGACCGACTAAAACCCGGTCTCGGCCCCATATTTTTTTGAGTTATCCAGTCTCGGGCTCGAAAATTCTGAGTACCTGGTCTCGGCCTGCGATTTTTTTTTTGTATGGAAATCACCCCCCCCCCCCCCCCCCCCCCCCCCCACTGAGAGGGGTTTTTTAACATCGAAGGTACTTGGTCTCGGTCTCGAAAATTTTACTTGGTCACTGCTTCGAAAAAGTTTTGACGGACACCCCCCCCCCCCCCCCCCCCCCCCTTAGAGGGGTTTTCAACTTGAAGGTACTCGGTCTCGGTCTCGAAATTTTTTTAAGCACTTGGTCTCGGCTACGAAAACAAATACACCCCCCCCCCCCCCCTTTAAATAAACCTGGGTACGCCACTAGCCAGAGGTATGAATTGTCCACCCCATAGAATACATGACTGTCTAATATACACCCTTAGACAAATTGCCCGTATACAAGTATATGGACGTGTTTTAAAACAAACTCCAGGTTTGCATGCAGCCCCTGCCAAGCTCCCTCGCCGACCCCCCCCCCCCCCCCCCCCCCAAACCTGCCTCCTATGCTTAAATATGCGAAAGGGAGGGGGGAGGGAGAATTTAAAAAAAGAAAGGGAGGCTACATGAATTTATCGAAATCAGAGCTGTCAATTGTCTATTTCATAATCAACGCACTGTATAAATCTTACAATATCGATTAATCAGAATGCTGATATTTCAAAATGAATGTTCGATCTAATACATTATGAGATGAATAGCCTTGTATACGACGAGGTCGTGGCCTATTGAATTGGGATGTTGTCTTCGATTCGAAAGTTGCGTGACCCAACTCGCGTGACCTAGCTTGCGTGACGCAACTTGCGTGACCAGCTAGCGTGTCTCTAGGCAAAATAGCAAACACAACAACCTATACCTATCATTTTGAGCCAGAGTTTAACTCTGGCTCAAAAGAAGAACTTAAGAATTGTCACCCCATAACAAAGTACGCGAAACAATTTTCTTTGCACTTTTGTATTGTGTGATTATAAAATAAAATTCTAAAATTGTACGCTTTTAAATGTACAGTCATTATAAACCACGATTATATTACCAATAATCATAATATTCGAATTTCAAAGATTAAAGGGATAGTTGAGTTCTGCTAGAGAGGGCGCTAGACTACTTATTTTTTTGGTGACGTAATGAAAAACTGAGTGTAAAATTTGAAAGAGCATAATATTTAAATAATAAAATCATCTTTGTTTGATCAAAATCGGTTCAGAGACGGCTGAAATATCCATAAATATAACAATTTGTAATAAAGCTGGGGCCCCAGGTTTATTAGAGAATTTTGAACCAGCCCTTAAAAATTCAAAAAAATGCTTCCTCTTTTCAAAAAGTTACAAAATAGGTATTTAAATAGTTGTTGGTTATTTCTCTATCTAATCACTAATTCAACAAAACATCACATGCACAATATTTTAGTCAAAATGGTTGAAACCGATGAGTGTTTAGAGAGCGCCCTCTTACGTTTTAACGGCTCTTTTTGAATGATAACATGATCTTTACTACGTCATTTGTAATGTTGTGTTCCTTTCTAGTTATAACTATTAGTTTGTAATGTAATGATGCAGGTTTTGGTTACTAAAATTCAGTTTCACCAAAACTGTACTCTCCTTACCAGAACTCAACTATCCCTTTAAGTATAGTTTATTTCTGAGTGTTGTGTAAGTCTTTCGCTTGAATCGACGTGCATGCTCACTTATGTAAAGAGATAGTTTTGGTTTAGAGGGCGCTTCGAGACATAATGTTTTGGTGAGGTAATGACACAATAAATGTATTATTTGAAAGAGAAGACAATTGTAAGGATATAAGTAACTTTTTTGATCAAAATCGGTTCTCGAAACAGCTGAATTATTCATATGCATATCCGATTAGAATAAACTTTGGGGACCAACTTTTGCCTAAAGTGATAGTTCAGTTTTGGTATATATTTTGTATATATGTTTTGGTACATATTTTTGGTGAGATAACGAAAAACTGCATGTCACAATCGAAAGAGCATACAATTTTAATGACATAAACTTTTTTAATGAAAATCGGTTCTGGAAACAGCTGAATTATTCATATGCATAGCAGATTAGAATAAACGTTGGGGACCAACTTTTACCTAAAATGATAGTTGAGTTTTGGTATAGGCCTATATTTTTTGAGAGATAATGAAAAACTGAATGTCACATTTGAAAAAACACACAATTTTAATGACATAATAATCTTTATTTGATCAAAATCGGTTCAGAAATGGCTGAAATATCCATAAACATAACCATTTGTAACAAGTGTGGGGCCCCACAATAATTCGATAATTTTGAACCAGCCGTTACCAGAGTAAAAAAAGCTTCCTCTTTTCAAAAATTTGCAACAGAGGTTTGTAAATAGTTGTTGATTATCTCTATCTAATCATCACGTGCACAATATTTTATTTCAGATGCTTGAAACCAAGGAGTTTTTAGAGAGGGCCCTTTGGAGTTTTAAAAGGTCTTTTTGATTGATAACAGGCCTTTTACTTAGTCGTTTGTAATTTTGTATTCCTTTCGAGCTGCATGTAAGAGTTATTACTCTTAAGTTGTAATGTAATGGTGGAGGTTTTGGTTACTACAATTCAGTTTGACCTAAACTGTACTGTATTTACCAAAACTCAACTATTCCTTTAACTCATTGTCAATAACTTACTTTCTATGTTAGATGTGGATGTAGTCAAAGGATAGACCTACTCAAGATGAGACATATCGCCGATAGAAGTACAGTCAAATATGAGTGACCACCTAATAAAGAATAACAAAGTAGTCACTGTAGACTGGTGAGGCTCCATGCGTTTGATTCTTTTCCTGCATGTGTAAAAGTGCAGTAAAATCTGTGCATAGTGAACACCTAACAAAGGGACGATCAAGGTTGGCGCTGCATACAGTTGACTATTATAGACAGGCGCATACACTGCACTTTTCTTCCCATGGGATACAGTTTGGTAGCTACTATTGGCAGGCTCGCTACTACCGAGAGGTGGGTATTAAAGGGATCTAGTAACGTTGTTGACAGTTTGGTAGCTACTATTGGCAGGTTCGCTGCCACCGAGAGGTGGGTATTAAAGGGCTCTAGTGACGTAGTTTTCATGTGCAAACACTGGCAAATGGTGGATAACATGTGTATTTCTGTGATCTAATAATTATGCCTACTAAATGATGTATGGAAAGTCCGTATTAAATGAATGCCATATGACCGAGTAATGAGAGAAAATGTAAAATGATATTTGCTTCCTAAATGCCTAACTTTGTACAAAGTTATGATTATCCAATGGATAACTATAACGCTAAACAGTACAATCACACATATCTTTATAACAGAAGAGAACTTTGGAAAACAGAAAGTTGTTTCACGCTTTTATTGATAATACGAATACAATGGGGTACTTTCAGAATAGCTAGAGTTCCAAGTAAATTTCGAAGATGTTGACAGTATTGTTGTCCGTTTAATCCCTGGTATATTTTGTTGACATGTGCAAAAAGTGATGGATGGTTTATTAAATGTGTATGATTGTGATCTGATCATTATATCCACTGGGAAATGTGTGAGAAATTAACGTAACATTAATGTTAAATGGACGAGTATCGAGAACACGTGCAACGTTATATTCGCTAACTCATTGCACTTAATTTGTTCACGATTATACTTGTCCAGTAGATAATTAGAACAATCCAAAACACTTCAAACGTAAATGTCTTTCCAATGAAAGGGAACTTGGGGGAAAAAACCTGCCCATGCTTCTATTGTTAATACATACAATAATGAGTGAACCGCTTAGGTTCCATGTAAGTTTTTAGAGGACTTTGACAATGTTACTAGATTCCTTTTAGATTTTATGATTTCACAGGAAACAATTTAGATACATAATAATCATTATAATTAGCCCAAGTTATGTTGCAATAATATAAGTGTGGAAGAAAAATAGCATTTTACAACAATTTGTAAATACTCTGGTGGAAAATTGTTCCTTGTTTATAACACCAATGCTTTTAGATATATATGTTGCAGACAACACCAATGCGTTCATGCAACGACAATCCATCATCTATGGTCACTACTAGGAATTTCAATGAAGAGACTCTCTCTATATCTTGATTACCTATTGTAACACTAATTTAAAATCATTTCCAACATTTCTTTTATAAAAGACGACTTTTTTGTTTTATTTAAATTAAAGATATATATAAATAAATTAAAGATATATATGTTGCAGACAACACCAATGCGTTCATGCAACGACAATCCATCATCTATTGTCACTACTAGGAATTTCAATGAAGAGACTCTCTCTATATCTTGATTACCTATTGTAACACTAATTTAAAATCATTTCCAACATTTCTTTTATAAACAGAGTTTAATCCCTGGTATCTTTGTTGACATGTGCAAAAAGTGATGGATGGTTTATTAAATGTGTATGATTGTGATCTGATCATTATATCCACTGGGAAATGTGTGAGAAATTAACGTAACATTAATGTTAAATGGACGAGTATCGAGAACACGTGCAACGTTATATTCGCTAACTCATTGCACTTAATTTGTTCACGATTATACTTGTCCAGTAGATAATTAGAACAATCCAAAACACTTCAAACGTAAATGTCTTTCCAATGAAAGGGAACTTGGGGGAAAAACCTGCCCATGCTTCTATTGTTAATACATACAATAATGAGTGAACCGCTTAGGTTCCATGTAAGTTTTTAGAGGACTTTGACAATATTACTAGATTCCTTTTAGATTTCATGATTTCACAGGAAACAATTTAGATACATAATAATCATTATAATTAGCCCAAGTTATGTTGCAATAATATAAGTGTGGAAGAAAAATAGCATTTTACAACAATTTGTAAATACTCTGGTGGAAAATTGTACCTTGTTTATAACACCAATGCTTTTAGATATATATGTTGCAGACAACACCAATGCGTTCATGAACGACAATCCATCATCTATGGTCACTACTAGGAATTTCAATGAAGAGACTCTCTCTATATCTTGATTACCTATTGTAACACTAATTTAAAATCATTTCCAACATTTCTTTTATAAAAGACGACTTTTTTGTTTTATTTAAATTAAAGGGGGTAGTTTAGTTTTGGTAGAGAGGGCGCTGCACATTACATTTTTTTTGTGAGGTAATGAAAAACTGAGTGTCGAATTTGCGAGAACATGCAATTTTAATGGCAGAATAAACTTTATTTGGTCAAAATCGGCCCAGAAACGGCTGAAATATCAATAAATATATCTGACACTATAATTATTTGGGGCCCAAATAATTAGCTGAATTTTTCAAAAAAATAAAAAAATGCTTGCACTTTTTCAAAAAATTTCAAAAGCGTTTTTTAAATAGTTGTTGATGATCTCTCTATTTAATCATTATTTCAATAAAACATCACATGCATAATTTTGTATGAAAACCAATGCCTTTTTAGAGAGCGCCCTCTTGAGTTTTAATGGCTCTTTTTTAATGATAACAGGCTTTTTACTTAGTCATTTGTAATTTTGTATACCTTTCGAGCATGGTGGGGTTAAAACTATTAGTTTTATAATGTTACTGTCCATGTTTGGTTACTAAAGTTGAGCCTTACCAAAACTAAACTACCCCTTTAAAGACCAATCAATTTACAAGTAACCAATACAAAGCTTCTCGAATTGTGGATTACAATTTTCATCAAAGTATGTGGATTTTCATGATCATGAACACAATGGCTCCATCTGCAAGCTGAATGAAATTTAACAGTTCAGAAATGTTACATAAATCATTCATATTAACTAAAAACAAAAGTGGTCCCTGGGACACTCCACATCTGATTTGTCTCATTTCCGACTTACACTCATAAATCACAACATATTGCTTTCGATCTAACAAATATATGTACACCAATCTACTTAATTACCTATAATTCAATTTTTTTTTCTGTACTAAAGTACAATGATCAAGAGTTTCGAATGCCTTACTGAGGAGTAGGAACGGGCCTTACATTACCTCATGAATAAACTTATGTAAAGCTGAAGATGTGGAGTGCCCTGGTCTAAAACCATTTTGATTATGGGAATTAATACTAAATTCATTCAAAAATCATATCAGTCGGTTATACAATAAAAAACACTTTTCTAACATCTTCGAAAAAATAGGAAGCACTGAAATGGGTCTCTTATTGCTGACATTATTATTAACCTTGATGTACTGAAATAACTCAATGCAATTTTGATTTGGTCAGGAAATATGCCACTTTCTAAGGATAAATTTGAAATCTTAGACAATGCAATAGATATAATATGAATGACACGTTTAACAACATAAATATGCATGTCATCAAATCCAGGGCTAGAATGATCATCATGGTGACATACAATATCAATGATTTCTTTACATGTCACAGGTGGAAAAAAACGCAGATTTTCTTTTTTTATTGTTTTCAATGTATTTCATGCAGTCTTCTTCAGATCATTGCACAATACCCCTTAAATAAAAAATATTAAATATATTTTAAAAAACATTAACAACGTTATAAATTTGATGTTTTTTTCTATTTAACAATCTTCAAATAGTATTTCTAGTATAGGTTTCCCATTATTCCTCTTATTACCCAGAATTCTTTGCAATATTTATATGAGTCCTTTAGCACTATCAGTTCAGTTCAGTTCAGTTCAGTTTATTCATTTTCAACAAGAATTTACATATATTTTACAAAGAATAGGTCACAACATTTGTGAATTATAAACAATAAATTTTACACATTGGCAATACAAACAATTTGTGTAAAATAATCATTAATTAAATACGACATTTAAAAATCTTTTATCAATCTTTTGTTTAAAATATGTCTTTTCAGATTTTGTAATTGCATTACTGACTATACTTTTATATCTTTTAAATCTGGTCTGCCTTACCCCACAAAACCACCGTTATGTCGAGGATATAGTTTCTCTGTTATTAGCTGAAATAGTAAAATTTGGTTAAAAGTAGGAGATTTAGGATTTTTGTATTTCCTGAATGAAGGTATCTTAATCTACCTTCTATGAAATTTTGATCCCAAGAAATCATGTCTAAGTATGTTTTTTTCATCAAATAAAAATTATCAGATTACAGCGCTTGAATGGACGCCAATCTTTGAAATGGCCCGTTTCTCCCTTGTTTTAAAACTGCTTCAGCCATTTTCCAAATCTTCGGCGCTCATTTTCATAGGTCTGAATATGACACATTATTTTAAAGGTTATAGTAATGAATTCTACTGTTATGTAATGTGAAAATCAGCATAATCATTTTCCCAAACTTATTGGTCGTTTTGTGGTGTAAGGTCATGATTATGTATGAATAAGATGAAGGTGCACCTTGAAAGTGTCAGATGACAAGAATTACATTTGAGACTTCAATCTTGTACCAAATCATTGTTAGATATGTCCCAAAAATGTGTGAAAGTTTCATTGAAAGAGAACACTGCTCTCATGGATAAAAAAAAAAGAAAATCTGAGTCAGCTTTTACAATTGACCGTTGATTAACGTTTTTGAGCTGAATGATAGATATCATCATACTAAAGGGGCATTTGAACACATCTAACCCTATTTTATTCTTATTTTACCATTAGCTTAACAACACGGTATAAGAGAAACGAGGAAGCTCCAAGTAATGTTCGTGGAATTATACACTTTACAGGCATCCCTTAAATATTGTTTGTATAATAACAATTTCTTATTGCACATTTTTCGCAATTTTTATGAAAAGCATGTTTTTTTGTTTTTTTTCTTCGTTTTTTCCACCTGCAACAAATGTAATCGGAATATAATCATTATAACATTGTACGAACTGATTTAAGAAGAAATCGTAACTGTGATTCGGATCATTGTCTAATAATTATTCCCATTACGCATCTTGTAATTGAGGTAAGGTAAGTATGAAATGTTTATAGTATACATTTATATAGATCGTGCGTCAATTTAAACTGGATATTTCGTAAAATACGGGTCATATCTCACATGCGAGCAATACTTGCATGGGGGTAGGTAGGTATGAAATGGGTATCAAGATTGATCGACACGATAGTATTTCACATTTTCTTCTAGAGAAACCTGAATCATGACAGTGCTAATATTCTCACAGATCAACAACTGTGACAAAATGAATTAAATGTGACACAGTACTAAAATGGGTGAATTTAGAATTGTCACATTACAGGATCCTCGGGACGGAATTGAAGTTCAAACATGGTTTAACCCTAAACAGAATGGGGATTTTGAACCTTTAAAAACTGGGGGGGGGGGGGGGGGTGCTAAAAGGGCCTCCCTAAGATATCGGCAACCGAAACTCCGATCGTCTCCAAGTTTGGCATGGTGATAGATGTCCATGAGATCTACAATATTTCATTTTGTTTTGTTTTATTAGAATATGCTTATTAGAGCTAATTAATTATGCAAAAAGTGTATACTTGTGTACTTTTTGTATTTTTCTCAGTAACCAAAACTCCGATCGACTCGCTGTACAATATTGCATAGTTAAAAACAAAATACTTATAATAGGCTGATTAGAGCTAATTAATTATGCAAACATTTTGTTTACATTTTTTTTAAATATACGGTGATTCTTATGAAACAAAACTGTATATAAATTTACACAATCTCTAATGAAACAACATGATAATCATGATTTTTTGAGCTAGAGTTAAGTATATTTTGTCTCCCCATAACAAAGTACGCGAAACAATTTTCTTTGCGCCTTTATATTGTAGAATTAAATCATGATTTAGTTTTACCGTTTTTTATGTTTTCTTTGTTTTTCTGTATTATTCTTTATATATAAAGGCCCACGACCATCGCAGAATTCATCAGATGGAAAATTACGATATAAACAGGTATTATCATTTCATTGATATGATCCTTTTTACCAGATTTTGCAATCTGTTTTTCAAGCTCAAATTTATTTGGTAAGCCTCGTATTTGGTAATGTTCTGACCAAATATATATTCTGATTTTGCGAAAAGAGCCCGTTGTCGTTCAGACGTGTGTGCATTAGTGCATTGCTTATTGAGGTTCCAGGAATATAGAAGGGACTTAACCATGGGTTCATCAAATGCGTTTTCTGCTATCTGATAGGCCCAATTAGTCATCTGTGAAAACTGATTCATGAGCAAAAATGCAAAGTGATATTCGCTCACTCATTGCACAACTTTGCTCCCTATTGATACTAACTACTTTTAAATTTCCATATATAAATATTACTCTGCCTGGGATTCAATATCATGCAGTTCGTTTTATCACTGATCAAATCATCACATACACACACACACACACTTACACACCCACAAACACACACACCCACACGCGCACAGCCCCCACACACACATATACACACACGCACACACACGCACCCACGCACGTCAATAGAGAGATCACCATACCGACACAAAATAATGAAAGGTAATTTTAAGCCACATCAACGGTTATTAATAACCAATTATTGATTTTGACAAATTGTTATAATCAAATAGAGATTGCGTGATGTGTATTTCCAATTGAATGTCAGTTATAAATGTTCTCTCTCTTGTTCAACTACAATTAATTGGTCTCTCAGTTATTTCTATATCTATGTAAAAGGGGAAATAATTACAGAGATACATAATAGGAGAGGGAGAGAGATATACTTACGGATAGAGGGGAGGGTACAGGTAGCAACACGGAAAGCCTGGACGTACGGACTTAGTTTTCTTTTTAATTTTATTATTATTTATTTATTTTTTTATTTTTTTTTATTTTTCGGGGGGAGGGGGGAGGGGGAGGTATTTTGTCCGAATACCGATTTCTAAATTTGTTTCCCAGATAAGCAAACATAAATCAAAATGTTATTACGATTGAACTGCATTGAAATGATGTACCTGTTATCACTTTGCCGGAAAATGACAATCTTTGGCCCAAATTGAATTCGTTTTTTTGCCCGAATGTGGATGTTTGAAATACTCCAGGGTTGGCTGCAGCTCTCCATCCCCATCGCCGGGTCCCCGCCTCCTACGCAAATGCGAGAGAGAGAGAGAGAGAGAGAGAGAGAGAGAGAGAGAGAGAGAGAGAGAGGGGGGGGGATCAGAAGAAAGAGAGATTGGATTAATTATTTGTTGAAATCAGAGCTGACAGTTGTCTCCACACACATCGTAATTATCTTACAATATCGATCAATCAGAACGCTGATAATTCAAAATGAATTTTCGATCTAATTATAATTCGCGATGAATAGCCGTGTATACGACGAGGTCGTGCTCTATTGTATCGGGCTGTTGTCTTCAATGCGAGGGTCGTGTCCATCGATGCACCTATCCGGCCAGCGTGCCTCTAGGCAAACCTCTTGGTAAAAACAATAATCTATTCATCCCATTTTGGGCCAGAGGTAAGAATTGGCACCCCATAGAAAACATGACTTTTACAATCTTGTTGCCGTATACAAGTATATGGCCTTTTTTTAAAAACTCCTCAGCTCCATCGCCGACCCCCCCCCCCCCCCCCCTCCAACCCGCCTCCTATGCATAAATATGTGAAAGGGAGGGGGAGGGAGAATCAAAAAAAAGGGAGGCTACATGAATTGATTAAAATCAGAGCTGTTAATTGTCTCTTCAATTCATAAACGAACGCACTGTAATTATCTTGCAATATCGATTAATCAGAACGCTGATATTTCAAAATGAATTTTCGATCTAATACATTCTGCGATGCATAGCCATGTATACGACGAGGTCGTGGCCTATTGAATTGGGATGTTGTCTTCGATTCGAAAGTTGCGTGACCCAACTTCCGTGACCAGCTAGCGTGTCTCTAGGCAAAGCACTTTAATAGTAAACACAATAACCCAGACCTCTCATTTTGAGCCTGAGTTAAAAATTGTCACCCCCATTTTCTTTGCACGTTTGTATTGCAGGATTAAATACAATTCTAAAATGTTACGCTTGTTAATGTCTTGTCATTAAAACCCATGAATATATAACCAATAATATATTAGAATTTGAAAGATTGAGTATAGTTCAGTTTTAGTGTTGTGTTTAGTCTTTGGGTTGAATCGCGTGAATGCTCTCTTTAATATTTAAGAGATAGTTAAGTTTTGGTTTAGAGGGCGCTTCGAAAAATAATGTTTTGGTGAGGTAATGAGACAATACATGCCACTATTTTAAAGAGCACACAATTATAAGGACATAATAATCTTTTTTTTAATCAAAGTCAGTTCTCGAAACAGCTGAATTATTCATAAGCATATCCGATTGGAATAAACTTTGTGGACCAACTTTTACCTAAAGGGATAGTTGACTTTTGGTATATAGGCATTACACAAAATCATTAGTTGTGAGAAAATTACAAACTGAATGTCAAATTTAAAAGAGCATACAATTGTAACGAGAGAATAAACTTTATTTGATCAAAAACGGTTCAGAAATGGCTGAAATATGCATAAACATAACCATTTGTAATTAGAGTGGGGCCAAACAATAATTCGCTAATTTTGAACCAGCCATTACACTGTTTAGGCTTTCTTTGTTCCAAAATTTACAAAAGAGGTTTTTAAATAGTTGTTGATTACCTCTCTACCGAGAGGTGGGTATTAAAGGGATCTAGTGCAATTTTAATGGCAGAATAAACTTTATTTGGTCAAAATCGACCCAGAAACGGCTGAAATATCAATAAATATATCTGACCATATAATTATTTAGGGCCCAAATAATTAAATGATTTTTTTCAAAAAATTCAAAAAATGCTTGCACTTTTTCAAAGAAATTCAAAAGCGTTTTTTAAATAGTTGTTGATGATCTCTCTATTTAAACATTATTTCAATAAAACATCACATGCATAATTTTGTATGAAAAATGGTTGAAACCAATGCCTTTGTAGAAAGCACCCTCTTGTGTTTGAATTGCTCTTTTTGGATGATAACAGGCTTTTTAATTAGTCATTTGTAATTTGCTTTACCTTTCGAGCATGGTGGAGCTATAACTATTAGTTTGTAGTGTTATTGTGCATGTTTTGGTTACTACAGCTCAGCCTTACCAAAACTGTACTACCCTTGACAAAATCATTCAAAAAACAAGGCTGACACAAAGTGAAATCACGATACGTCGTATGTAGTTAGATCTAAAATATTTCTTTATTCATTTATTGCCGTGTTTAATACACAATGCAATACTATTTTACGAGACGCGATTGACAAATTGACATTATTACTTGTGTGAAGAGCTAATTTCCAAAAGACGACAAAGGGATCTAGTAACTTTGTTCGCAAGTGCAAAAAGTGATGAATTTTCACGGCTCTTGTTGAATGATAACAGGCTTTTTACTTTTTACTGTAATTTTGATTCCTTTCGAGTATGTTGGAGTTATAAGTATTAGTTTGTAATTAAATGAAGCTGGTTTGGGTTACTAAAATTCAGATCGACCAAAACTCTACCCTCTTTCCCGAAACTCAACTATCCCATAAATCATTGCACTTACTTTGTACGTGGCTTAAATTATCCCGTAGACAATATCATGTCTGAACCCTTTAATCGTACATATATTTCGAACGAAATACAAATATTAAAAACCAAGTTCCAAGTAAGTTTTGTGGATTTGGACAATGTTACCAAGTCCCTTTAAGTCCACTTGTTCAACTCTAGAGAACACGCGCCCATCCGTCTGAATTTGTCCACATTTATATGGGATACTCAAATATAATGCTTCATAGTTTGCTGTACACAATGTTGATTAATGTGGATTTGTAGCTGCAACTAGCTACATCGTGTTTTGCATCACACGCATTATAAACTACATTTCTTTCAACAGTGGATACAGCGCCTTATGGAATTTAACTTTTCATATGCTTGGTTTATTACAATTAATTTAAATAAGATACACAGTTTAGTCTATGCGGTATTTACAACGCTTTCTTAAAAATGACCATCGTAGTCATCACACGTTCGTAAGTCATTTTTTATGTCTTTATACACAATTTTCTAAGCAACAACAATGCAAATTAAATATACAAACGTTAAAGGGATATAGTTACATTGTCACAATCCGCAACATTTACTTCGAATTCAAGCGGTTTCTTACTTAAGCATGTGACAGGTTTTGGTTTTACCAAATTTCTCTTTCGTTATAAAGAAATACATGCTTGAAGTGTTTGGATGATTTTGAATTTAGTAGATTTGGTAAAGAATTTCAACTGTGTAGAAAGTCAGTGCAATGAATTAACGAGTATCACTTTGCATTTTCGCACTATCAACCGTTCGTCATTGTTTGCAGTTAATAGATTAGAAAGTTACTAGATCCCTTAAAGATAAATATACATATCACTTCATGCACAACATCAAAACTTATAAACTACATAGCCTACATAAAACATGTTACTAAAACAGTTTAGCAAGGATATATTGCGCTTCGCCAGGTATAGAACCACAAAACTCCAAAGGTCTTGGGTTCGATTCCTGCTGAAGCCCATTTGTCTTGTCTCATTTCATTGCTTTAATGTATTTCTGGTTAGTGTCCATTAACGGCTATGCTTATAAACGTAGATTGTTATTAACATTCGGTTTTCCTATGAAAAGATTGATAATATTTGACATGTGGGGCAAATAATCCTCAATATAAATTGCAATACTCTCATAATCTCTGTTTGTACAATGTAAGTTCATTCAAACTGAACGATCTGTTTGTTATTATTTCGTCATAATGAAATGTGTTTTTTGTTTACGATTACAATTATATACTTTTAATCGATTATACGATTATAATCTGTAACAATTACACAATCTCAGTTTTGATAGTGAATAATTTCAAAAGTATGTAATTGGAGGACATGATGGTATATTTACATTTAAGCAGATGCAATTAGAATACAAATTAAATATTGGTAGGTGTTTACTTTAATTTATAATTAAATTATAATTATTGAATACATTTTGACAGTAAAATGAGACAACTGGTGAATAAAAACGTTGCTATTGCCCTCCTAGACCTATGTTTATATTTGTTAGTTTGTTTAAAAATTCAAAATAAAAATGACGGAAAAAACAAATATACAGAAAAATGAGCGTAACAAAAAAACTGGGCTTTGCCGGGAATCCTACTCTCATTTTTTGGTTTATTTAACTTAAATACACACATTTTTATTCTGTGTTATGTTAATATGCTTTACGGGAGTCATTATTGCTATAATGCGTATAATTTGATGGATGGATTGATTTAAGGCTTGATTTGAGTTAACTTCCCTAATTCAAACTTACAATGAGTGTTTGCAATTTAAAAAAGAAAGAAAAAAGAAGATGTTCATTGCCAAAAATTACATTCTAAATACAATTCACGAAACCAAAATTAAATAATATACACTGCATTGTAAAACAAAATCTATCACTGAAACCATACAAAGTAAATACAATACACGAAACCAAAATTAAATAATATACACTGCATTGTAAAACAAAATCTATCATTGAAACCGTACAAAGTAAATACAATTTACGAAACCAAAATTAAATAATATACACTGCATTGTCAAACAAAATCTATCACTGAAACCATACAAAGTAAATGCAATTCACGAAATCAAAATTAAATAATATACACTGCATTGTAAAACAAAATCTATCACTGAAACCATACAGAGTAAATACAATTCACGAAACCAAAATGTAATAATGTACACTGCATTGTCAAACAAAATCTATCACTGAAACCATACAAAGGAACAACGTGGAGAGAAGATCAATATCAATTAAAGCACTACAAGTGAAACAATGAATCCAACTTAACAAAAATAATACGTAATACTCAATCATAAACAATTGATACATATTGTGCAAAGACAAAACAATCTTTAATTATAAATACAGTCCTACAAACAGTAGGTTTGTACGTTTAGTTTAACATATGTTTTAGTGTAAGGATTTATTATGCAAAATACGTTAAACGAATTTGTTTTGTTTTTATTCGGAAGATAAAGGTACCATCATATAATACAACATATCAGTTATTTGTATTTAGTCCTTACTTATTGCATGTCAAGGTTTATGTTTGAATATATGATTACAAATATTATATATTTTCGTATTGTTTGCATTGATTTCGGTCCCACAATGACTCTCATTTTATTACACCGGTGATATTCTAGTAGATAAACAGTTTTCAGCAGTATTTTGCACCATTCAATAAAATGTAATAAATACATTTGATATTCGTGGTAAAAGATTTGAAATCTGGGGCAAATACAGTTTTCATTACTACAATTTACAATGCTATCGATCAATTTAATTATGCAATTTATATTCCTGCAAACTAAATAAAAAAAAAATTTTTTATTCCGTCCTTACATGCATTGCTTTCAAATACATACAGTATGTGTCATTTGTTTAATTAGCAAAATCTCATCATCTTTGATTTGTGCGCATAGTTCAAAAAGCATGTCGTTGTAAAGCAGATGTTGGCAAACAAAATGGAATGTGTGTTTACTTCTACGTAACATCAAATGTTGCTTCAGTAATTAATAAACCTATTTTAAAAGTAATTGTTTATTCTAGACAGATACATAATTTTACGAGTTATATACTTATGAAGTTTAAGATATCTTATTTACAAGTCATATAACTGATAGGATTGTTGCTGCTTTAATGTATACATATTTTGTTGTTTACCCTACCTCATGTCACTTAGTAATGGTTTATTCATTTAATTCGTGACAGTGGACCTGGGTCTCTATTTTTGCATCTTTTGTTATTCGATTGAATTAAATAAAGATGATATACCTATATATATATATATTGGGGGAAAAAACGCTGGCGTCTTTGTAATACTGCTCACCTGCCATTATGATCGCGTATAATTCGCCCAAACTACACGTTATCATGAAGCAGCTATAACAATAAGCGGAAGCCGAATTTAAAAGCGATCCATTCACGTTTTAAGATTATTCAACAAGTGATATTCAAGACTTAAGCCATATACCCATAGCATTAAATTCAATTATTGATGACCTAGTGACACAAAATGAAACGTGATGTCAGAGTAATTGTTTAACCCCATTCGTTCGAGAGAAATATCTAAATCCGGCAACTATGAATGATCGAAGCATCAACATGCTTTGTTTGTATTCAATTGTAAATATATCCCCAATTATGGAGACTTGTGTCAAATGATGACACATTTTCCTTCTGCGACTGCATAAGCTAAGTATCACAGTACAAGAGAAGTAAAACAGCTCCAAGTGATTTGTGTGGAGCTTGACAAAGTTAATGGATCGCTTTAACTGAAAGCATCGCTAAAACCAGGTGGTGTAGGAACATATCGATTTCTATGAAACACACACACCCACGCAAACGTATCTACTTGTGCATAACTAAACTCTTGATATTGTGTGAAAGATACGTTTCACAACATTTCGCAATCTGTTTCTGAAAGCTTACAGTTACCGGAATGCGCAATTGGCATTAGCGGCCTCATGTCGTGTGTGGTTATAAGATTATGTTTAGATATCTGAAGAGGAATACATTTGATCTTGCCGTTTTGTCATTGGCACATGTGTGCCTTGTACAGTGAGGTTCCAGTTTTCTTATTTAGTCTAATAATTATATAAAATGTTTTAATGTTATATCATTGCATTTCCATACATACAATATGCTACATTTCTTACTAGTAAATGCATCAACATGTATGTTAAACCCATTAATCATGGGGGACATTAGCCTAATCAGTTATACAAGAAATAATTCACACAATATAGCTATAGTTCAAACAACGATGATAAAATATGTACCTATTATTATTGCATGCATGTGTATGTAACACAAGGATTATGATATCCACATTATTTTGAAATACTTACGAGTGTTCTAAAGTACAGAATGCAAACAACCGTTAAACGAAACACTTTTCAAAGCAGTATACAATTCAGTAGTAACACCTATACAACGCTTAACAATGTATTTTAGAATTAATAAATGCATACAATATATAGATAAGCACATATATTACGTATGTACATTTCCACTTATAAGGCCTAATACCATTTTGTTAATACATCATCTGGATAAAATTCGAATAAATGTCAGTTCCTCTGTAATAATATGTTTGATTATAATCGCTTATAAGAGGAACATTAAACCCATTATAATTTCTACAGTGATTGTAATTGGTAAAATATGTTTAAACAAACATGTAGTTAGGCAGATTTGAAAATGTGCATTCGCCCTTTAATCAATTATATACGAATGACTGGGATCGTAACCCCCCCCCCCCCCCCCCCCCCCCCATCTTACGTTGTCTTTTGGTTGTTGATTTTGTGTGTATTTTACATTAATTAAACCATCACGTATGTAGCCCCCTCTATGTCGCTGGTCAGTAGTAATGGCTTGCTCGCATCGATGAGGGCACACTTCTGATGGGTTGACGAGTACCAGAATCCGCTGCATCCGGCTAACCCACCGCATTCCATGGCGCAAGAGAGCAGCGAACCCACGCCGTCTAAGTGCTTCATTACGCACGACGCCACAACCGAGCCCTTGCTGTGGATCATCTTGAACCCCATGCCTCTTTTACCAAGTGCACGGTTGGCTGGGGTAGATGTGTTGTGTGCGATGGTAGCTGGGATGTTTGTAGATGACATAGTGGTAGAAGGTTCGACAGCGGTGGCCGTGGCAGAAGCAGTAGTGTTGATTGTAGTTGATCCGAGGTTTTGGGTGGTTGTAGCTGATGAGGTGGTAGAAGGTTCAGTGGTGGTGGCGGTCGTAGTGGTAGTGTGGATTGTTGAAACTCCCAGAGGTGTAGTAACAAAGGTAGATGCAGTTGTTGTACCAGGGTCGAGTGTTGTTGTAGCTGCAATTGTATTATGGAAAATTAATTGAAAGTAATGTAGACTATGTAATTAATTCAATATTAAACCACTGGGGTGTTTCACGAAGATTCTACGCTGAACTTAAAGGGATAGTTTAGTTTTGGGATAGAGGGCGCTACACAAAATACATTTTTTGTGAGATAATGACAAACTGAGTAACAAATTCGAAAGAGAATACAATTCTAATGACATCATAAACTTTATTTGATCAGAATCGGTTCAGAAATGGCTGAAATATCCATAAACATAACCATTTATAATAATTGTGGGGCCCCACAATTATTCGATAATTTGGGACCAGCCGTTAATTTTTTTGTTTAAATACTTTCTCTTTTCAAAAATGTATAAAGGAGGTTTTTAAATAGTTGTTGATAATATCTAATCACTATTTCAACAAAGCTTCGCATGCACAATATTTAATTCAAAATGGTATAAACCAATGATTGTTTAGAGAGCGCCCTCTTGAGTTTTAACGGCTCTTTTTGAATAATAACAGGCTTTTTACTTAGTCATTTGTAATTTTGTGTACCTTTTGAGCATAGTGGAATTATAACTATTGGTTTGTTATGTAATGGTGCATGTTTTGGTTACTAACTCTACCAAAACTCAACTATCCCTTAAAGTGTAGGTTGTACCTTACAATTATTGAGTCATTGATGGCCTGGGACTAAAACATATTATAAAGCCAAACAAAAATACAAGTATTTGAACATTCCAACTTAAAATTATATCAATAACTTCAAGACTGCTTGACTATAAAACTATTACTAATACAGTGTAGTTTGTTTCTTATACGAAAAGGTACCTTTTAACATAATTTTCAAACAATGTTACACAGAAACTTACGACCTTACATAATAGTTAGAGTTAAAGTGATCCAGGTAAAGTGTCAGATATTACACAAAATGACATTTGGGACTTCAATCCTATAGCAATATCATTGTAAAATACAATTGAAAGATTTGTGAAAGTTTGGAAGAAAACGAACACTGTTTACCTAGTGAAAAAAACAATATTGAGTTCATATTTTATCACCGGATACTGATGGCCTGTCGTAGATTTGTAGCAGTAATAATCATCCGTTGACGATATCCGCACCCGTGTATGTTTACACACGGTACAGAATTCATGGAATTTGCGCACGTTGGATCAAAGTTCAGTAGGGTCGGGAATGTTTCCCACGCGTGCTGGCCGGACGTGTTCAGCTACTGCAATTGTACTTTGTTTTAAAGCGTTGGCAACGCTTTTCAAATAATGATTTTCAATGATAATTATCTTCAAACTAAAGGGACATTTGAACAAATCTAACCCTATTTTATTCTTCTCTTACCATAAGATAAACAACACGGCAGAAGAGAAACGAGGAAGCTCCAAGTATTTTTCGTGTTAGACACTTTACCTGGATCACTTTAAGTTCAAATTTGAATCTTTGTGAAACACCCCCTGGTGTGCAGCTTAGAACTCCGTCTAGCAAAGGTGTACAATGATAATGGTAAATATAGATTTTATCATCCCTTTTGATCCTCTTTTATGTTTTACTCACATATTGTGAGTCATTTCTAAATAAATGCCGGGAGTGATGTGTTTGTGATGCATTCATCTGGGTAATAAATACATTTGGACAAAATTGCATGGCAGAGATATCAGTAATTCGTTTGAAGTGAAATAAACCCATACATGTTTTGTACTCAGCGGACATATCAGCTCACACCACACCAAAACACATGTTATCACCCATTTACCTGTTTTGCACATGTCAACACAGTTACTAAAGAGAGACTGAATCAGATAAACCCCTTGCCTACGGGAGCCTGGTTGCCTATATACCAAGTCTGTGTAGATCTTAGAATCTCAAAAGATACGGGTTAACCGAACATTGGTTGCCTAACCGTACCATAGAGCTCTCGTGATTCACAGATACTGGGTTCTGAAACTCTTGTCACTTTTTATTGCGATTATTTAATTGAATAGATCGTATTTGTGGCCCTTCATCGACGTAGCTTAAAATTTGTATGATCAATACATGTTTCAGCCAATTGGCTGTGAAAAATCACAAGCGGACTCGGTTGGGATCGCCCTTGTGATATATCCAAGAAACATATAACCACAAGGTCACCTAGATCACACTATTGATATATGGCACCAATGACTGCATGCAGTGTGCATTAACTTTCAAGTTACGTTTCTGCATTGAACAATAATAAACGGATCTATTAGCAATAACAAAAACCACAAAACCTGCTTAAATCTCTAGCGTATCCTTTATACCTCAGCTTGTTCGTATAACAACTTTTGATATTCTGAATTTATCTTTTGCTGTTCGGACAGCGCTGGTATGCCGGCTTGGTACGAACAGTCACGTCACGTTCACGTCACGTCACGTGAAGGTTCTGTACCTTTTGTGAAACAGGTCACCCAAATCTACGAAGTGTTGGGTTACGTGACCCAACAGTTTGTAGATATACTATATGCAATTCATGAAAGCTCACGTAAATTGGCGCTTGCGTAAAACAAATTAATGTAAATTGTCGTTGAGAAGAGACTAATTCTCGGTAAATTTAATCGTGAACAAACCCGTCCTACCTATACTGTAAATACCAATTATAGGCGTACACAGGCATGGGGGCAGGGGGATGGACACCCCCTACCCCCATCCCCGCCCCCTTACATAATTCAAGAAATGTCTTGGTCTCGGCCTCGAAATTTGTGACCGGTCCTGGTCTCGTCCTCGGCTGCGGTCATTTTCTACGGACACCCCCTACCCACACTCCCCCCGCTTCAATTTGTCTGACGAAATATCCCCCCCCCTACACCCACCCCTTGAAAAAAATCCTGGGTACGCCACTGCCTTCAAGTAGCTAGTTCGAATGTCAAATACGGTACATTAATTGATTTATTTAATATTGATTGGTTGGTGTGATTGTTTCATTATAATGATTGACTGATTAATTGATTGACTCGATTCAATAACCATAAATAAACACTATTAATCAAATCATTGTTTTATTACTTTTAAACTCGTTCATCATAGCAACTCACTCACTCACTCACTCACTCACTCACTCACTTTCACAGGCATGCACATACAACGCCGTTAAAATAAGGGCCAGTACGCTCAGACGTCGAGCACGGGAACTTCAAGGCGTATGCGAACTGAATTGTCCGCTGCGTGTAGCAATTCAGCTGGAAATCAACATTTGCCAAAATCCACGCACGACACGTCTTTAGAAATACTCCAATAACAAGACAAATAATGCAAGTGGTATGGTTGTGCATTACCTAAATGACAGAACTGCATATTATCGTCTCATATTACTCTGAATTATGCACGTACATATTATAAACATAATGATTGAAAAGATTTGATAAGGGGGTATCGGCATTTTCGTCGACATTTTTAAATCTCTTTGTGCGTGTATGTCTAGTCTTAGTAACAAGCGTTTGCAATTTAAAAAATCTTGATTAAACGCTCACGTCACGATTTGGTTAACGCGACACTTCGAGTTTTACCGGCATGGAAAACGACAAATTGTTGGGTCACTTTACCCTTCACTTCGTAGATTTGGGTGACCTGTTTCACAAAAGGTACAGAACCGTTCACGTGACGTTAACGTGAACGTGACGTGACTGTTCGTACCAAGCCGGTATGCCTATGGTTATAGTAAGGAGAGGGATTCGTGATTGGAGGGGCTCGACGTTTCGAACAGGTTGACTGTCCGTCGTCACTCCTTTCATTTTGCGACAGGAATCTCGATTGTAAGGTCAATAGATCCACTAGAAATTGCGAAGTACACTAGTTTAATTAATATCTGTTCAGGTTTGACGTTTTGTAATGCGTGTGCACAATAAACGGTGGCATACGCAGGGTACATTCAAACATGAGTTACAGTTTATACTTTAAATACAATAGCTAAATATCATGTTCTGCATACCAAACAATAACCACATAACTGTATTGATTACCTTCCAGGGGGCCGTGTCCGTAAAGCTCCATTCTCATGCTAATGTAAGAGTGCCAGGTAACAGGGCGCACACGCACGAAGCGGCACACTAACGGGGTGGGGAAGGCGTTCCATACCACGGTATCTTGATCAGAATTGCCTGAGAATACCTAAAAAAAAGTACGCCCAAAATTTACATAATTTACATAATACCTGTACAAGCATGACAAACAAGCACAACACAGTCATTGTAGGTGTTCATTGATATAAATCTGG